>OU466860.2:0-35000 GCA_911865555.2 Thlaspi arvense | reverse complement strand
AAAGAAATTTTACACAAATATGTCCTGCCTCAAATGGGACGTGTGTCGTATTAACTATAAATACACATCTACCACAAGAATATATATAAAAAACTTCAAAGTTAATATTTTTGTGTGTGTATGTTAATATACATATCTCGACAAGAAGATTAAAAAAACCTCAAATAAATATATACATTTTTTCTTGTGTGTGTGTGGTTAATACACACATCTAGGCAAGAAAATATAAAAAAAAATTTAAAAATTTAATATTTCTGTGTGTGTGTGTTAATACACATATCTTGACAATGAAGATGAAAAAAACAATCTAAAGATATAACAATTTCTTGTGCGTGGATGTGTGTTAATACACACACGTTTGGCAAGAAAATTTTAAAATTTACCATTTTTGCAAATATTTAACATTTTCTCGTGTGTGGTAAATCCCACATCTTGGTAAAAAATTACTTAAAAAAAACTTGAAAATTTGTAACACTTTTGTGTGTTTTTTACTGTGATGTTAATAACTTAGTATCTGGACTAGAAAAATAAAATAAAAACTTAAATATTTTCCCAAATTTTTCCGTTGTGTGCGTTGCTTTTGTGTTGGTTCTTGTTAGTAATCAAAACGATTTCATTAAGGCCCCCTTTCTCCTGGGTTTGTCGCACAAAAAGGGCCCAGCCAGAGCATTGTCTTTGCCAACAGATCCAGCTAAACGTTGTGCCTTTCTCGACCATGAATGAAGCCTTTACATCGATAAAAAAATACAGAGAGATGAAGGGGATATTTGCAGTATTCTAGTTATGATTTCCAAACTGTCCTAGCTCCTTGTACCCTTGATCCCACCAGACGGACTGCAGAGCATACGATTCCACCCTATGATGTTAGTGAAGCCCAGTGCTAAGGCATGTTCGAGAGCATAACGGATTGCCAATGCTTCTGCTACTAAAGGGGAGGATAAGATTCCTGGGTGCGTGCCCTCTGGTTGATGAGCTGCTGATTCGCGTTGGGGAAGACCCATCCCATGCCTCTTGTGTGTGTCTTACTACACACATTTTGGAAAGAAAATAAAAAAATTCGCAAATTTAACATTTTGTGTGTCTTTGTGTGTGTTAATACACACATTTTGGCAAAAAAATAAAAAATTTGAAAATTTAACATTTTTTGTGTGTGTGTTAATACACGTATCTTGACTAGAAAAATAAAATAAAAACTCAAAAATTTAACATTTTTTTTGTGTGTGTTAATACACACATCTTGACAAAAAAAATAAAAAAACTAAAAAAATTAACATTTTTTGTGTGTGAGTTAATACACACATCTTGGCAAAAATTAGTCCTGTAAACTTAAGAAGGAAAAATTCACAGAAAAAAACTCGAAAATTTAACATTTTCTTGTGTGTATTAACAAAAACACATCTTGGTAAAAAAATAAAAAAAACTTCAAAATTTAATATTTTTTTGTTTATTTGTTAATACTCTTATCTTGACAAGTAGACTAAAAAAAACCCAAAAATATAACATTTTTTGTGTGTGTTAATACACACATCTAGACAAGAAAATAAAAAAACATTAAAATTTAATATTTTTTGTGTGTGTGTTAATACACATATCTTGACAGAGATGAAAAAAAATCTCGAATATATAACATTTTCTTGTGTGTGTGTTAATACACACATTTTGGCAAGAAAATAAAAAAACTAGAAAATTTAACATTTTTTGTGTGTGTGTTAATACACGTATCTTGACTAGAAAAATAAAAAAAAAACTCAAAGATTTAACATTTTCTTGTGTGTGTGTGTGTTCATACACACATTTTGGCAAGAAAATAAAAAAATTTGAAAATTTAACATTTTCTTTTGTGTGTGTTAATAAACATATCTTGACAAGAAGATGAAAAAAACCTCGAAAATATAACATTTCCTTGTGTGTGTGTTAATATACACATTTTGGAAAGAAAATTTTAAAATTCGCAAATTTAACATTTTTTGTGTGTGTTAATATACAAATTTTGGAAAGAAAATTTTAAAATTCGCAAATTTAACATTTTTTATGTGTGTTAACTTACACACATCTTCGCAAGGAAATAAAAAACTTGAACAATTAACATTTCCTTGTGTGGGTGTTAATACACCAGCAGCTTTGCAAGAAAATACAAAAATTCGCGAAATTGATTAAACAATTTTGCGGTGTGTAGTGGTTATATAATAGACACATCTTTGCACATATAAAAATAAAAAAAACTTGAAAATGTAACATTTTGTGTGTGCTGATTTCACTACAACACTATCTGACTTAGAAAAATAAAATAAAAACTTCAAAAAATTCAATATTTTATCTTGTGTGTGCTGAGCTGTGGGTGTGGGTGTGATGAGTGTGCTAATACACACATTAGGCAAGAAATTAAAAAAAAACTTTAATATTTAATATTTTAGCTTGGTGTGTGTTAACACAATATCTTTGACACAAAAAGATGAAAAAAAAATCCGAAACTATAAACATTTGTCTCTGTCGTGTGCTGTTAATACAACACATGTTGGCAAGAAAATAATTAAAATTCGCCAAATTAACATTTTTCTGTTGTATTAATACTACACATCTGGCAAGAAATAATAAAAACTTGAATCCAATTTACCTTTTTTGTGTGCGGATATACACGTATCTTGATAGAAAAAAAAATAAAAACTCAAAACATTCAACTTTTTGTGTGTGTCACTGTGTGTGTTCATATACAAATTTTCGCAAGAAAATAAAAAAAAAGAAAACTCAAATCAACACATTTAATATATTCATTCTGTGTGTGGTTAATACAACACATCACATTGCACAAGAAAATAAAACAAAATTAGTTTCCTTTTGCTAACAACGTACCGAACGAATAAAACTTCACAGAAAGGAAACTCGAAAAATTTAAATCACTTGCCTTCATCTGCTGCTCTTTGTATTAACAAAAACACATCTTGGCCAAGAAAAATAAAAAAACTTCAAAAATTTAATATTTTATCGTGTGTATATGTTAATAGACATATCTTGACAAAAAGATTAAAAAAACCTCAAAAATATACATTTTCTTGTGTGTGTTGTTAATACACACATCTAGGCAAGAAAATAAAAAAAACACTTTCAAAATTATATATTTTCTTTGTGGTGTTGTTAATACACACATAGTCTCTTGACAAGTAGATGAAAAAAACCTCGAAAATATAACAATTAAATTTCTGTGTGTCGTGTGTGTGTTAATAGACACTACACATTTTGGCAAGAAAATTTTAAAATTCTTAAAATTTAACATTTTTTGTGTGTGTTTAATACACACATCTTGGCAAGAAAATACAAGAAAAATGAAAATTAACATTTTTTGTGGTGTGTTAATTACACAACATTTTGTACAAGAAAATAAAAAAAATTCGCCATAATTTACTAATTTGTGTGGTGTGTGTGTTCTACATGTATGTTGACTAAAAAAAATCATATAAAACTCAAAAAATTTAATATATTTTAACATAATATCTTGGCAAGAAAATATTACAGACAAAATTTCACACCAATCAAATTTAACATTATATGGAGCTAAATTGTGAGAGTAGTCGGATCGGGTGAATCCAATATCACAATCTTGGCAAAGATAAATAAAAAAACTTGAAAATTTTAACATTCTTTGTGTATGTGTTACTACATCACGTTTCTCCCCCGATTCTTTTCTTGACTAAATTAAATATATATTAAACCAAAACTCAAACCAACTTTATCAATCTTATTGTGTTGTGTGTATACATTACACATATTGTAGTAAGAAATCATACAAAAAATAACCCGGAATTTTATCATCTTTTGTGTGTCGTGTGGTTTTTGTTTTATACAAACATCTTGGCAAGAAAATTAATACTAATTTGAAAATTAACCATTATTTTGATGTGTGTTAAGAAAAGGATCTTGCCTATAAAAAATAACAATAAAACAACTTTAAAACATGTTCAACATTTACTTGTGTGTGTGTTAATACACACATCTTGGGCAAATAAAACATTAAAAAACTAAAAAAATTACATTTTTGTGTGTCTGTTTCGTCGTATCCTTGACAATAAAATTAAAAAAAACTCAAAATTTAACAATTTCTGTCTGTTGTGACGAGTTAATATTAAACATCTTGGCAAGACATATATTAAATACAATATTTTAAATTTAATATTTGTATGTGTGTGTGTGTGTGTGCTCTAACATACATATCCATGACAAGCAAGAACACATTAAAACACAATGTTCACACAAAAAATTCTTATATTTTTAGCCGTGCTGTGTTATTTGTTAGTACACATTATCTTCACACAAGAAATAAAGAATTTTCTTCACACATACTTGTATGGGAGGAAATTCCCTGAAAAGAACCTCAAAAAACTCTGAATCATGTATGTGTGTGTATTAATGAACCCCCACTCATCCTGATAAGAAAAGGAATTATACAAAACTCGAAAATGTTTAACAATCTCCTTGGTCGTCTTCCTCGTGTGGATAATTATACCATATCACTGCACACGAAACATGTTTATAAAAAAAAAATCATTGAATGAAATTTTGTTAACATTTTTTTCTGCTGTTTGTGTGAACTTCAGCAATTTCTTTGGCCAAAATAATTAATAAAATTTAAAATTTTCTTGTGTGAGTTTGATGGTGTGTGTGTTGTTTTGCTTGTTTTGCATGTGTTGTGGTGTGTGTCGTGAGAGTCGGTGTCTAATACCACCACATCTTGGAAAAAATACTATTATAAAAAAGACTCGACAATTTAACATTTTCTTGTGGTTTGTGTAATAAGACAACAACACCTCTAGCAAAGAACAATAAAACAAACCTCAAATAGTTAATATTTTTTTGTGTGTGTATTATATACGCATATCTGGACAAGAAATATTAGAATCAAACCTCAAACAATATAATAGTTTCGTTGTGGTTGGTGTTAATACACAACATACTTCGGCACCAAGTAAAATAGACAAAATTCGCAAAATTAACTTTATTTTGTGGTGTGTGTTATATAAAAAAATGAAAGATGAGTCAGTGTAAATGTTAGTTGGGACCATTACAAGAATATCCCAAGACTTAGCCTCCAAATACCTTCCTTTCTCAAAAATTATAACATTTATTGTGTGTGTTAGTACACACATCTGGCAAAAAAAAAAAATTAAAAACTAGAAAATATAAAATTTTATTTGTGTGTGTTAGTACACCTATATTCACAAGAAGAATAAAAAAACTACTTTTAAAATTTTACATTTTTTTTGATGTCATGGCCTATCCAATACACACATCTTAACAAGACAAATGAAAAAAAAACACAAAAAATTAACATCTGTTTTTTGATGTGTGTTGTGTTACACTACACAAATTTTTTCGTAAAAAAATTAAAAAAAGAACTCACAAAACTACTTATCTTAGTGCGTGTGTGTTAATGACACACATCACGTCAAGGAAAATAAAAAAACCCCTAGTCCGGTCAATATTTTATGAAGGGAAAAATCAATAGAAAAAAACTAAAAAATTGGTAACATTTTCTTGTGTGGTATTAACAAAACCACATTAGTGGCCAAAAAAAATATAAAAACCTTCAAACATTTAATATTTTTTTTGTTTGTATTTTAAGGTACCTCATCTCTTGGACAAGTAGATTAAAAAACTTTCAAAAATATAGACATTTTCTTGTGTGGTTTTAAATCCGAGCTAAATTCTAGGCAAAAAAAATAAAAAAGATATTACAAATTTTACTATTTTGTGTGTGTTCATGTGTGTTATTACATCATATCTAGTCAACAAGAGCATGAAAAAAACCTCGAATAGATAACATTTTATGTGTAGTGTGTGTTTAATACCCACTTTTTGGCAAGACAATAAAAAAATCAGAAATTTATTAACATTTCTTGTTGTGTGGTGCGTGTGTGTGTGTGGGTGTGTGGTTTATACCCACATCTTGGCAACGAAATTAATAAATTTGAAAATTTAACACATTTTTTGTCGTGTTGTTCATACACGGATCTTGATTATAAAAATAAGATAAAAACTTAAAAATTTATCAATTTCTTCATGTTGTGTTTAATACATACTCTTGGCAACAAAAATAAAAACTAAAAAATTCAACATTTTTTGTGAGTTGTGTAGTACACATATATCTTGACAAAAAAATTACAAAAAAAACTCAAAAATTTATATTTTTCTGTGTGTTGAGTATATACACACATCTTGACAAGACATTACAATAAATATAAAATTTAATATTGTGGTGGTAGTGTGTGTGTGTGTGTGTTTAACATACATATCATGACAAGAAAATTAAAAAAAAAAATTCACAAATTATATATTTTCTCGTGTGTGTGTGTGTTAGTACACATATCTTCACACAAAAAATAAAAGAATTTTCTTCCAAACTTGAGGGAGAAATTCCCTGAAAGAACCTCAAAAAATTTAAATCATTTTTGTGTGTGTATTAATACACATATCTTGATTAAGAAAATAAAATACAAAACTTGAAAATTTAACATCTCTTTGTGTGTGTGTGTTAATATACATATCTTGACAAGAGGAAAATTATAAAAAAATCATGAAAATTTTAACATTTTCTTGTGTGTGTGTTAATTCACACATTTTAGCAAAAAAATTCAAAATTAAAAAATTAAAAATTTTCTTGTGTCTGTGTGTTTGTGTGTGTGTGTGTGTGTGTGTGTGTGTGTGTGTGTGTATGTGTGTGTGTGTGTGTTAATACACACATCTTGGAAAAAACAATAAAAAGACTCGAAAATTTAATATTTTCTTGTGTTTGTGTTAATACACACATCTTGGCAAGAAATAAAAAAACTTCAAAATTTAATATTTTTTTGTGTGTGTATTAATACGCATATCTTGACAAAAAAGTTTAGAAAAAAAACCTCAAAAATTACAATATTTTCTTAATGTGTGGTGTGTTAATACACACATCTTGGCAAGAAAACAGAAAAATTCGCAAAATTTAACTATATTTTGTGTGTGTGTTATAAAAAAATGAAAGATGAGTCAATTAAATGTTAGCTGGACCATTACAAGAATCTCCAAGACTACCCTCCAAACATTCTTTCTCAAAAATTTAACTTTTTTAGTGTGTGTGATAGTACACATATATTCACAAGAAGATTAAAAAAAATACTCAAAAATTTTATAATTTTTCTATGTGTGTGTTAATACACACATCTTAACAAGAAAATGAAAACACAAAAATTTAAACATTTTTGTGTAAAAAAAAAAAACTCAAAATATAATATTTCTTGTGTGTGTGTTAATACACACATCACGTCAAAAAAATAAAAACATTAGTCCTGCAAACTTTAGAAGGAAAAATTCACGGTTCCAGAAAAAAACTCGAAAATTTAATATTTTCTTGTGTGTATTAAAACAAAAAACACATCTTGGCAAAAAAATAAAAAAAAACTTCAAAATTTAATATATTTTTTTTGTTTGTATGTTAATACTCATATCTTGACAAGTAGATTAAAAAAAAAAACCTCAAAAATATAATATTTTTCTTGTGTGTGTTAATACACACATCTAGACAGATAATAAAAAAAATACATTAAAATTTAATATTTTTTATGGTGTGTGTGTTAATACACATATCTTGACAAGAAGATGAAAAAACCTCGAATATATAATATTTTCTTTTGTGTGTGTTATTACACACATTTTGGCAAGAAATTTTAAAATTCCCATATTTAACATTTTTGTGTGTGTTAATACACATATTTTGGCAAAAAAATAAAAAAACTAGAAAATTTATGAACATTTTTTGTGGATGTGTTTAATACACGTATCTTGACTAGAAAAATAAATAAAAACTCAAAAACATAACAGTTGTGTGTGTGTGTTTTTCTGTTAATACACACATCTAGGCAAGAAAATAAAAAAAACTCTGCGAAAATTTAATATTTTTTGTGTGGTGTGTTTTAATACACATATCTTGACAAGAAGATGAAAAAAACCTCGAAAATATAATATTTTCTTGTGTGTGTGTTAATATACACATTTTGGCAAGAAAAATTTAAAATTTGCAAATTTAACATTTTTGGTGTGTGTTAATACACACATCTTGGCAAGAAAATAAAAATACTAGAAACGTTTTATGGTGTGTGTGTTAATACACATTATCTTGACAAGAAGATGAAAAAAACCTCGAATATATAACATTTTCTTGTGTGTGTGTTAATACACACATTTTTGACAAGAAATTTTAAAAATTCGCATATTTAACATTTTTGTGTGAGTTAATACACACATTTTGGCAAAAAAATAAAAAAACTAGAAAATTTAACATTTTTTGTGTCCCCTGTGTTAATACATGTATCTTGACTAGAAAAATAAAATAAAAACTCAAAAACTTTAACAGTTTCTTGTGTGTGTGTGTGTGGTGTGTGTTAATACACACATCTAGGCAGAAAATTAAAAAAACTCTAAAATTTAATATTTTTTGTATGTGTGTTAATACACATATCTTGACACAAAAGATGAAAAAAACCTCAAAAATATAACAATTTTCTTGTGTGTGTGTTAATATAAATATTTTGGCAAAAAAATTAAAGAAACTTGAAAATTTAACATTTTTTGTGTGTGTGTTAACATATACATATTTTTTCAAAAAAATCAAAAAAATTCGCAAATTTAATATTTTGTGTGTGTGTGTGTTAATACATGTATGTTGAGTAAAAAAAATAATATAAAAACTCAAAAATTTAACATTTTCTTATATTTTTTGGCAAGAAAATATTAAAATTCGCAAAATTAACATTTTTGTATGTGTTTAATACACACATCTTGGCAAGAAAAAATCAAAAAAACTTGAAAATTTTTAACATTTTATGTGTGTGTGTGTTAATACACGTATCTTGACTAAAACAATAATATAAAAACTGAAAAATATTACATTTTCTTGTCTGTGTCGTTAATATACACATTTAGCAAGCAAATTTTAAATTCGTAAATTCTAAAACATTTTTTTGTGTGTGTTAATATACACATCTTGGCAAGAAAATAAAGAAACTTGAAATTTAACATTTTTTCTGTGTGTGTTAATATACATATTTTGGCAAAAAAATAAAAAAAATTCGCAAATTTTAATATTTTGTGTGTGTGTGTGTTAATACATGTATGTTGACTAAAAAAATAATATAAAAAACTCAAAAATTTAACATTTTCTTACATTTTGGCAAGAAAATATTAAAATTCGCAAATTTTAACATTTTTGTGTGTGTTAATACACCCATCTTGGCAAGAAAATCAAAAAACTTGAAAATTTAACATTGTTTTTGTGTGTGTGTGTGTGTGTTAATACACGTATCTTGACTAAAAAAATCCAAATAAAAACTCAAAAAATATTAACATTTTCTTGTGTCTGTGTTAATACACATATTTTGGTAAGAAAATAAAAAAAATCAGAAATTTAACATTTTGTGTGTGTGTGTTTGTTTATACACACATATTGGCACGAAAATAATACAAAAAAATCATGAAAATTTAATAGTTTCTTGTGTGTGTGTTTAATGGACACATTTTAGCCAAAAAAATTCAAATAATAAAAAATTAAAAAATTTTGTTGTGTGTGTGTTGTGTGTGTGTGTGTGTGTGTTTGTGTGTGTGTGTGTGTGTCTGTGTGTGTGTGTGTGTTGTGTCGATGTGTGTGTGTTAATACATACATCTCAGAAAAAACATAAAAAACTCGAAAATTTATATAGTTTTTTGTGTTTGTGGTAATACACACATCTTGACAAAAAAATAAAAAAACTTCAAAATTTAATATTTTTTTGTGTGTGTATTAATACGCATATCTTGACAAAAAGAAATATTAGAAAAAACCTCAAAAAATATAATATTTTCTTGTATGTGTGTTAATACACACATCTTTGCAAGAAATCAAAAAATTTCCAAATTTAACTTATTTTTTGTGTGTTATAAAAAATGAAAGATGAGTCAGTTTTAATGTTTAGCTGGACCATTACAAGATCTCCAAGAGTACCCCTCGCAAAACCTTCTTTTTAAAAATTTAACATTTTATTGTGTGTGTTAGTACACTCATACTGGGCAAGAAAATTTAAAAAAACTCGAAAATATAACATTTTATTGTGTGTGTTATTACACATATATTCAACAAGAAGAAGAAAAAAAAAATGTACTCAAAAATTTAACATTTTTTCTATGTGTGTGTTAATACACACAGTCTTAAACAGAAAATGAAAAAACAACAAAATTTAACATTTTGTGTGTGTGTTTGTGTGTGTGTGTGTTAATACACAAATTTTCGCAAGAAAAAAAAAAAAAAACTTCAAATATAATATTTCTTGTGTGTGTGTTAATACACACATCACGTCGAGAAAATAAAAAAAATTAGTCCTGCAAACTTGAGAAGGAAAAATTCACAGAAAAAACTCGAAAATTTAACATTTTCTTGTGTGTAATTAACAAAAACACATCTTGGCAAAAAAAATAAAAAAAAACTTCAAAATTTTAATATTTTTTTTGTTTGTATGTTAATACTGCATATTTTTGAACAAGTAGATTAAAAAAACTTCCAAAAATATACATTTTTCTCACACATCTTGGCCAAAAAATAAAAAAAACATTCAAATTTAATATTTTTTTTGTGTGTGTGTGTTTATCATACACATATCTTTGACAAGAAGATGAAAAAAGCCTCGAATATATAACATTTTCTTGTGTGGTGGTTTAAATACTACACATTTTGGCAAGAAATTTTAAAATTTCGCATATTTAAATTTGTTGTTGTTGGGTTTTTGGTGGGGAGTTTTTAATACACACATTTTGGCAAGAAAAATAAAAAAAAACTAGAAAATTTAAAACATTTTTTTGTGTGGTGTGTTTTAATACATTATCATTGACTGGAAAATAAAATTAAAACTCAAAAATTTCAACAGTTTTCTTGTGTGTGTGTGTGTGTGTTAATAAACTCAGTCTAGGCAAGAAAATAAAAAAACTCTAAATCTAAAATTTAATAGTTTTTGTATGTGTGGTTAATAAACATATCTTGACAAAAGATTGAAAAAAACCTCAAAATATAACATATTTCTTGTGTGTCTGAAATATACACATTTTGGCAAGAAAATTTTAAAATTCGCAAATTTAAACCATTTTTGTGTGTGTAAAAACACACATCTTGGCGAAGAAAATAAAAAACAAGAAAATTTTTAAAATTCGCAATTTAACATTTTGTGGTGTGTGTTCATACACCATTTTGGGAGAAACTAAAAAAAATTTGAAAAATTTAACGTTTTCCTCTTGTGTGTGTGTGTGTGTGTGTGTGTATGTGTTTAATCAAAAACTCAAAAATTTAATATTTTTTTTGTGTGTGTTAATACACATTCTTTACAGACAAGGATGAAAAAACCTCAAAACTATAACGTTTTCTTGTGTAGTTTAATACACACAGTATTGGAAAGAAAATTTTAAAAATTCCGCAAATTTAACATTTTTTGTGTGCTGAGTTGAATACACACATCTTGGCAAGGAAAATAAAAAAAAACTTGAAAATTTTAATTTTTTTTTGTGTGTGTGTTATACACCTTTTGGCATGAAAATAAAAAAAATCGTAAGCAGACATTTAATATTTGGTGTGTGTGTGTTGTGTGTGTTAATACACGTATCTTGACTAAAAAAATAATATAAAACTCAAAAATATTACATTTGCTTGTCTGTAGTTAATAGACACATTTTGAATAAATTTTAAAATTCGCTAATTTAACATTTTTTGTGTTGTAATACACACATTTTGGCAAGAAAATAAAAAACTTGAAAATTTATTATTTTGTGTGTGTGTGTGTGTTAATAACACGTAATCTTGACTAAAAAATAATATAAAACAACTCAAAGAAATTTAACATTTTCTTGTGTGTGTGTTAATACCACACACTTTGAACAAGAAAATTTAAAAAAATTCGCAAATTAAACAGTTTGTGTGTTGTGTGTGTGTTATATACACATCTTGTCAAGAAAATAAAAATCTTGAAAATTTATTATTTTGTGTGTATATCTGTTAATATTACTATATCCTTGACTAGAAAGATAAAATAAAAACTCTCAACATTCCAACATTTTTCTTGTGTGCGTGTGTGTGTGTTAATACACACATCTAGGCAAGCAAATAAAAAAAACACTCAAAATTTAATATTTTGTTTGTTGTGTGTATAATAACACATACCTGGACAAGAATATGAAAAAAACATCGAAAATAGTAAAACATTTTTCTTGTGTGTGTGTTAATACACCACATTTTGTCAAAAAGAATTTACAATTCCCAACTTTTAGCAAATGTTAACACACACACATCTGCAAGAAAATTAAAAATCTTGAAAATTTAATAACATTCTTTGTGTGTGTGTTAATACACGTATCTTTGACTAGAAAAATACAAAATAAAACCACAAAAATGTTAACATTTTCTTGTGTATGTGTGCTGTGTTAATAACACGATCTCTAGGCAAGAATTAAAAAAAAAACTATAACATTTAATATTTTTCTGTGTGATTTGTTAAAGACACATATCTTGACAGAAAGACAAGATGAAAAAAAACTCGAAAATAGAACATTTTTCTTGTGTGGACAAGAAAATTCTTAAAAATTCACACAGATATTATAACCATTTTTGTGTGTGTGTTAATACACGTAATTTTGACTAAAAAATATATCAACTAGGAAAGACTCAAAACAAATTTTAACATTTTCTTCTTTGTGTGGTGTGTTCATGAAACACACATTTTGAATGAAAATTAAAAATAACAAAAATTGAAAAATTTAAACCTTGTTCTTGTTGTGTGTGTGTGTGGTGTGTTGTTGTGTGTGTAAATTAACACACATCATTGGCAAGAAAATAAAAAAAAACTAAACTCTAAAATTTAATATTTTTTGTGGTGTGTGTTTAATACACATATCTTGCAAGAAGATGAAAAAAATAACCGATCGAAATATAACATTTTCTTGTGTGTGTGTTAATATACATAACATTTTGGGCAAGAACATTTTAAAATTCGTAATTGTAAAACATTTTTTTGTGTTGTTGTTAATACACACTCTTGGTGCAAGAAAAATAAAGACACTTGAAACAATTTAAAAACATTTTTTGATGTGGTTGGGTGATTAATAATCAAAACCCCCAAAAAACAACCCTTTTGGCTAAGAAATAAAAAAAAAAATTTGCAAAAATTTACTATTTTTGTATGTATGTTGTGTGGTTAATACACATGTATGTATGACCTTACAAAAAATAAATATTAAAAACAAAACATCAAAATTTAACATTTTCTTACATTTGGCAAGAAAATATTAAAATTCGCAAATTTAATATTTTTGTGTCTATTAATACACACATCTTGGCAAGAAAATCAAAAAACTTGAAAATTTAACATTTTGTGTGTGTGTGTTAATACACGTATCTTGACTAAAAAAATAAAATAAAAACTCAAAAAATTAACATTTTTTTGTGTCTGTGTTAATACACATATTTTGGTAAGAAAATAAAAAAAATCGGAAATTTAACATTTTTGTGTGTGTGTGTTTGTTTATACACACATCTTGGCACGAAAATTATTAAAAAATCATGAAAATTTAACATTTTATTGTGTGTGTGTTAATACACACATCTTGGAAAAAACAATAAAAAGACTCGAAAATTTAACATTTTCTTGTGTTTGTGTTAATACACACATCTTGGCAAGAAAATAAAAAAACTTCAAAATTTAATATTTTTTGTGTGTGTATTAATACGCATATCTTGACAAGAAAGATTAGAAAAAACCTCAAAAATATAATATTTTCTTGTGTGTGTGTTAATACACATATCTTCGCAAAAAAATCGAAAAATTCGCAAATTTAACTTATTTTGTGTGTGTGTTATAAAAAATGAAAGATGAGTCAGTTAAATGTTAGCTGGACCATTACAAGAATCTCCAAGACTACCCTCCAAACCTTCTTTCTCAAAAATTTAACATTTTATTGTGTGTGTTAGTACAGTCATCTAGGCAAGAAAATTAAAAAACTCGAAAATATAACATTTTATTGTGTGTGTTAGTACACATATATTCACAAGAAGAATATAAAAAAATACTCAAAAATTTTACATTTTTCTATGTGTGTGTTAATACACACATCTTAACAAGAAAATGAAAAAACACAAAATTTAACATTTTGTGTGTGTGTGTGTGTGTGTTAATATACAAATTTTCGCAAGAAAATTAAAAAAAAAACTCAAAATATAATATTTCTTGTGTGTGTGTTAATACACACATCACGTCAAGAAAATAAAAAATTAGTCCTGCAAACTTAAGAAGGAAAAATTCACAGAAAAAAACTCGAAAATTTAACATTATCTTGTGTGTATTAACAAAAACACATCTTGGCAAAAAAATAAAAAAAACTTCAAAATTTAATATTTTTTAGTTTGTATGTTAATACTCATATCTTGACACGTAGATTAAAAAAACTTCAAAAATATAACATTTTCTTGAGTGTGTTAATACACACATCTAGGCAAAAAAATAAAAAAAACATTAAAATTTAATATTTTGTGTGTGTGTGTGTGTTAATACACATATCTTGACAAGAAGATGAAAAAAACCTCGAATATATAACATTTTCTTGTGTGTGTTAATACACACATTTTGGCAAGAAAATAATAAAACTAGAAAATTTAACATTTTTTGTGTGTGTGTTAATACATGTATCTTGACTAGAAAAATAAAATAAAAACTAAAAAATTTAACAATTTCTTGTGTGTGTGTGTGTGTGTGTGTTAATACACGCATCTAGGCAAGAAATAAAAAAAAAAACTCTAAATTTAATATTTTTTGTGTGTGTTAATATACATATCTTGACAAGAAAATGAAAAAAACCTCAAAAATATAACATTTTCTTGTGTGTAGGTAAATATACACATTTTGGCAAGAAAATTTTAAAATTCGCAAATTTAACATTTTTTGTGTGTGTTAATACACACATCTTGGTAAGAAAATAAAAAAACTTGAAAATTTAAATTTTTTGTGTGTGTGTGTTAATACACACATTTTGGCATGAAAATAAAAAAAATCGGAAATTTAATATTTTGTGTGTGTGTGTGTGTTAATACATGTATCTTGACTAAAAAAATAATATAAAAACTCAAAAATTTAACATTTTCTTGTGTGTATGTTAATACACACATTTTGGCAAGAAATTTTAAAATTCACAAATTTAACATTTTTTTGTGTGTGTTAATACACACATGTTGGCAAGAAAATAAAAATATGAAAATTTATCATTTTGTGTGTGTGTGTGTGTGTGTTAATACACGTATCTTGACTAAAAAATAATATAAAAACTCAAAAATTTAACATTTTCTTGTGTGTGAACACACACACACACACATCTTGGCAAGAAAATAAAAAATCTTTAAAATTTAACATTTTTTGTGTATGTTAATACATGTATCTTGACTAGAAAAATAAAATCAAAAATCAAAAATTCAAAATTTTCTTGTGTGTGTCTGTGTGTGTGTGTGTTAATACACACATCTAGACAAGAAATTAAAAAAAAAACTTTAAAATTTAATATTTTATGTGTGTGTTAATACACATATCTTGACAAAAAGATGAAAAAAACCCAGAAATATAATATTTTCTTGTGTGTGTGTTAATACACACATTATGGCAAGAAAATTTTAAAATTCCCAAATTTAACATTTTTGTGTGTGTTAATACACACATATTGGCAAGAAAATAAAAAAACTTGAAAATTTAACATTTTTTGTGTGTGTGTTAATACACGTATCTTGACTAGAAAAATAAAATAAAAACACAAAAAATTAACATTTTCTTGTGTATGTGTGTGTGTTAATACACACATCTAGGCAAGAAATTGAAAAAAACTATAAAATTTAATATTTTTCTGTGTGTGTTAATACACATATCTTGACAAGAAGATGAAAAAAACCTCGAAAATATAACATTTTCTTGTGTGGCAAGAAAATTTTAAAATTCACAAATTTAACATTTTTTGTGTGTGTTAATACACGTATTTTGACTAAAAAAATAAAATAAAAACTCAAAAAATTTAACATTTTCTTGTGTGTGTGTTCATACACACATTTTGGCAAGAAAATAAAAAAATTGAAAATTTAACATTTTCTTGTGTGTGTGTATGTGTGTTAATACACACATCTTGGCAAGAAAATAAAAAAAAACTAAACTCTAAAATTTAATATTTTTTGTGGTGTGTGTTTAATACACATATCTTGCAAGAAGATGAAAAAAATAACCGATCGAAATATAACATTTTCTTGTGTGTGTGTTAATATACATAACATTTTGGGCAAGAACATTTTAAAATTCGTAATTGTAAAACATTTTTTTGTGTTGTTGTTAATACACACTCTTGGTGCAAGAAAAATAAAGACACTTGAAACAATTTAAAAACATTTTTTGATGTGGTTGGGTGATTAATAATCAAAACCCCCAAAAAAGTACCCTCTTAGACTAGTATAAATAAAAAACCAAAACTCAAAAAATTATACTATTTTTGTATGTATGTTGTGTGTGTTAATACACATGTATCTATGACCTTAAAACAAATTTAAAAATTAAAAACAAAAAATTAACATTGTTTGTGTGTGGTAGTACACATGTTTTGTGACAAGAAAGTTTTTAAATATTCTGCAAATTTAATATTTTTTTGTGGTGAATTAATACACACATCTTGAGCAAAAAAACAAAAACATTAAAAACATATAAATTTAACATTTTCTTGTTTGTGTGTTCAACCACATAATCTTGACCTAAAACAAAGAAATAAAAAAAAAATTCAAACATTTAACATTTTTTTGTGTCTGTGGTTAATATACACATATTTTGGTAAAAAAATAAAAAAAAAAATAAGAAATTTAAAATTTTTGTTGTGTGGTGTGTGTTTGTTTATATACACACACATCTGGCACGAAAATTATTAAAAAAAAAAATCAATGAAAATTTAACATTTTCTTGTGTGTGTGTGTGTGTGTGTGTTAATACACACATCTTGGAAAAAACAATAAAAAGACTCGAAAATTTAACATTTTCTTGTGTTTGTGTTAATACACACATCTTGGCAAGAAAATAAAAAAACTTCAAAATTTAATATTTTTTGTGTGTGTATTAATACGCATATCTTGACAAGAAAGATTAGAAAAAACCTCAAAAAATATAATATTTTCTTGTGTGTGTGTTAATACACACATCTTCGCAAGAAAATCGAAAAATTCGCAAATTTAACTTATTTTGTGTGTGTGTTATAAAAAAATGAAAGATGAGTCAGTTAAATGTTAGCTGGACCATTACAAGAATCTCCAAGACTACCCTCCAAACCTTCTTTCTCAAAAATTTAACATTTTATTGTGTGTGTTAGTACAGTCATCTAGGCAAGAAAATTAAAAAACTCGAAAATATAACATTTTATTGTGTGTGTTAGTACACATATATTCACAAGAAGAATAAAAAAAAATACTCAAAAATTTTACATTTTTCTATGTGTGTGTTAATACACACATCTTAACAAGAAAGAAAAAAACACAAAATTTAACATTTTGTGTGTGTGTGTGTGTGTTAATATACAAATTTTCGCAAGAAAATTAAAAAAAAAACTCAAAATATAATATTTCTTGTGTGTGTGTTAATACACACATCACGTCAAGAAAATAAAAAATTAGTCCTGCAAACTTAAGAAGGAAAAATTCACAGAAAAAAACTCGAAAATTTAACATTATCTTGTGTGTATTAACAAAAACACATCTTGGCAAAAAAATAAAAAAAACTTCAAAATTTAATATTTTTTAGTTTGTATGTTAATACTCATATTTGACAGGTAGGTTAAAAAAACTTCAAAAATATAATATTTTCTTGAGTGTGTTAATACTCACATCTAGGCAAAAAAAAAAAAAACATTAAAATTTAATATTGTGTGTGTGTGTGTGTGTGTGTTAATACACATATCTTGACAAGAAGATGAAAAAAACCTCGAATATATAACATTTTCTTGTGTGTGTGTTAATACACACATCTAGGCAAGAACTTAAAAAAAACTTTAAAATTTAATATTTTTTGTGTGTGTGTTAATACACACATTTTCGCAAGAAAATTTTAAAATTTGCAATTTTAACATTTTTGGTGTGTTAATACACACATCTTGGCAAGAAAATAAAAAAACTTGAAAATTTAACATTTTTTGTGTGTGTTAATACACGTATCTTGACTAGAAAAATGAAATAAAAACTTAAAAATTTATCATTTTCTTGTGTGTGTGTGTTAATACACACATCTTGCAAGAAAATTATAAAACTCAAAATTTTAACTTTTTTTGTGTCTGTGTTAGTACACATATCTTGACAAGAAAATTAAAAAAAACTCAAAAATTTAATATTTTTCTGTGGACAAGGGGTTCGGGGGCGATTGCATCAAGCAGAGTTCTGGAGGTTCTGCTTGATACAACACCTCGGTGCAATCCCTATCTTGCAATCTGCTTGATGTACGGACTCCTTCGTCCTCGAGATGAACTGCATCAGGCAGGACTTGCAGAGGTTTAGCTCGATATGACACATCGATGCAGAAACAGAGTTTTAAAGCATATTTACATAGATAGTCATGGGATTACCTCCCAAGTGTGCTTTGTTTAAGGTCTCTTAGATTGACCTTCTTTGATTTGCTAGGTGGGCACATCAAAGAGACTAAGATCAGTCTCCATTGACAGAACCTCTGAGGCTAGATTTGGTTTGACTATGTGCCCATTGGCTGTGAATTCCTTTCCTTCAGTATCCAGCAATGTGATTGCTCCATAGGGAAGAACTTCTTTGATTCTATATGACCCATTTCATCTTGACTTGAGTTTTCCAGGAAAGAGCATTAACCATGAGTTGTAGGAAAGAACCAAGTCGCCTGATCTGAACTCCTTGTGGACTATCTTCTTGTCGTGGAAAGCTTTAGTCCTCTCTTTGTAAATCTTTGAATTCTCATAGGACTTCAATCTGATCTCTTTTAGCTCATGAAGTTGCATAAGTCTCCTTTCTTGGGCGCTTTTAATGTCATAGTTGAGCAGTTTGATTGCCCATTGAGCTTTATACTCAAGCTCTACTGGAAAGTGACATGCCTTTCCATACAGCAAGCTGAAAGGTGATCTCCCTATTAGTGTCTTGAAAGCAGTCCTATAAGCCCAAAGTGCATCATCAAGCTTCGCATACCAGTCTTTCCATGTGATCCCCATTGTCTTCTCTAGGATGGCTTTGATTTCTCTGTTTGAGACCTCAATTTAACCACTAGTTTGTGGATGATAAGGCATTGCCACTTTGTGTTTGACTCCATGCTTCTTCAGAAGATTGTCAAAGATCTTGTTAATGAAGTGACTTCCACCATCACCTATCACTATTCTAGGCACACCAAATTTTGGAAAGATTACAGTCTTGAAGAGCTTGACAACAACAGAGGAATCATTCGTTGGACTTGCAACAGCTTCGACCCATTTGGAGACATAATCAACTGCCACTAGGATGAACTTGTTTGCCATATGATGAGGGGAAGGGTCCCATGAAGTCAATCCCCCATACATCAAAGAGTTCTGTTTCAAGGATTGGGTTCTGAGGCATCTCATCCCTCTTGATTATGTTCCCTTCCTTTGACATGCTTCACACCTCTTGATGAACTCATGAGTGTCTCTGAAGATGCTAGGCCACCAGAATCCTGATTGAAGTATCTTTGTAGCTGTCTTGAATGTCGTGAAATGGTCTCCGTAAGCAGACCCATGGCAGTGGAAAATGATGTCTTGTGCTACTTCTTTTTGGCCACCACATCTCTTTCTTTAAAAACATATTTTCCAATTCTGCTTTCCTTTTTCTTGTAATAGTATGGACATCCCCAATAACATCGAGGATAAACAAAAAAGTATTTGAAGAAAACTTAGGCTTTGTGGAAGGTTTTAGGAAAGTTTGGAAAGGATGGTATGAAAACTAGGGTTAGTTCACGAAATCTGAGTTACCAAGGTAGGTTCTGTTTGGGCAAAAGCGGGCTGCTTCATTTCCAGCTCTCAGCACTTTCGTATTGCCATAAGTTTTGCTCCTTTCAGGAAAGAGTACGTAATCCTTATAGGCAACAAGATTTCAATCCTCACTCTGATAAAGTAATTCAGCCCTCCATTTTTTCAATCCCTTCGTGTCAGTATCCGAGATCAAACTCATGAAAGTAAAAGGTTTACCCAATCTGGAGCGAGGCGGTGCTTCGTGTCGTTTCTGGCATACAAATGTAGCGAAGTGCTGCGAGAATCTATAATAGGAACTTGATCTTAGAAGCCGGACCAGGTTAGATTCTGAACCTTCTCGAAATTGAATGCCAAAACAACAAACTGCTAGCAGCTCCTATTTCTGTCGTAGCATACCGAGGTTCCTGAGGAGTTTATCAATGCCACAAACGTTGTCGAACGTTTCATAGTATTATAACATGTGTTTTCTCTTGTTTTCCACTTCTGGGGACCAAAAGCAACAAGCGCTCCAAGTGTATAACTCACTTAGGCGTCGCACATTATCTCAAAATGGCAAACGCAGTCCAGTCAGGTGCCATTGACACAATGGGGAGCGACCTACACAAGCACTATCCTATGATGGGTCAGGAAAAGCCTTGCATGCAGGCGGTCATCCATTAAAAGGAAAAACTCTGTGTGCTCTTGCCCACAAACAGCCTTAGTTTTGAGAGGTCCCCTTGACTATCTTGGACGAAAGTTCCTTTGATGAACCTTCTGATAGAAAAAGGCAGGGTTGTGTCCCCAAAAAAAAAAAATAAACTTCTGATCACCTGTTCCTGATAATTTGGTGTTGAGCTTAGATGCATGAATTAATGTTCTATCATTGGTCCATTGTTCATAACATTATATTACCTCTCTCAGAAGATCTTGTGCTCCCACGAACGTAAATGTCCCTCAATTGGACATCTCAAAATGACCATTTCCTCACCGCCAGTTTAGCACTACAACCTTGGTTATCTTTTCACATCTTCACTCATCTTTATAAACCTGGAAAAAAGGATTTAGATATAGCAGGGAACGGGCCAGTAAACGATGTCCACGTGAAGTGCATTTCCATTGAATTACTTCCCACCATTGTCTTCGCAAGCACAAAAGTAGAGGGGAGCAATATAGAAGGTAACACATCTTTTGAAAGGACTATATGCATGCCGGAAGCCAATCGTACCACCAAGTCCAAAATAGCATTTCTTCCCTTACTACAGCAAAAAAGTGGGCCATAATGGACATGTGAAGATGGTTTATTTTCCCTCGATTTATGGGGATTGGGAAAAAACCCAATTATAAGTGCCAATCTAAAAACGCAGTATAATAGAGTTGATTCGCCAATCTGTTCCAAAACATTTGATCAATAGAAAGCGTAAAAGGATAGTGGAGTCTTTTTCTCTTCAGAGGCATGAATTTCAGCTTCCTATAAATCATCTACGACATTTCTATGTGCCTGGTTATAGTTCTCTGTTGGAACTAAGGCTCAACTTTTTTCAGTTGGTCTTAAACCAACGCGTGATTCCCTCCTTTTTTTTAGGGCCACATAAAAAACATAGGTGGATGGTGAGCACCCTTATGGTGACTGGTTCTGGAGGATAAGGTAAATTTCACCCGCCTGCCCATCCAAAGCGAGTTTTAAGAGGATTTTTCTTATCTTTATAACAATCTGGATTTGTTGACAAGAAAATAAACATAAAAAATATGAGTCCTGTCCGGAGAACATTAGGAGGAAAAAAAGTTCAACAGAAAAGCAAAACAAAAAACATACGGAAACAATTTTTGAGACATTTCCGGTTGGTAAGGTGCTGTGTCCTTAATAGCGGATGGAACGCATACTTGGAGCAAAAAATAATAAGAACTATATAAATTTCTGTGATGCTGTTTTTGTACTAGTGTGATTAAATGACAAAATAATCTTGGACAAGACAATTAATAAAAAAAACTCGAAAAATAAAACATTTATTTGATGTGTTTGTTAACTTAATACAATCATCTCACATTATTTGACCAATAGAACAATTAAAAAAAAATTTAGAAAAGTTTAACATTTTTTGTGTGTGTTAATACACCTTATCCTTAAACAAAAAAACATATTATAAAACTCAAAATCAAATTGAAACATTTTTTTGTGTGTGTGTTTAATAACAAACGCATCTTGACAAGAAATTTTTTTACAAAAAAAAATCAAATCAAAAGATAAATACAATTTTCTTGTGTGTGAGTTAATACACAAATCTAGGCATGAAAATTTTTAAAAATATAAATGTAACATTTTCTTGTGTGTATGTTAATACACATATCTTGACAAAAAAATAAAACAAATCTCAAAAATTTAACAGTTTCTTTTGTGTGTGTTAATATACATTTCTTGACAAGTAAATTAAAAAAAAAACTCTAAAATTTAACATTTTCTTGTGTGTTTGTTAAAACACACATCTTTGCAAGAAAATAAAAAATTTAGTCCTGAAAACTTAAGAAGAAAAAATTCGCAGAAAGAAACTCAGAAATTTAACATTTTCGTGTGTGTATTAAAATAAACACATCTTGGCAAGAAAATAAAAAAACTTTAAAATTTATTATTTTTGTGTGTATCTGTTAATATACATATCTTGACAAGAAGATTAAAAAAACTTCAAACATATAACATTTTCTTTTGTGTGTGTGTTAATACACACATCTAGGCAAAAAATAAAAACACTTCAAAATTTAATATTTTTTTTGTGTGTGTTAATACACATATCTTGACAAGAATATGAAAAAAACATCGAAAATATAACAATTTCTTGTGTGTGTGTTAATACACACATTTTGGCAAAAAAATTTTAAAAATCGCAAATTTAACACACACACATCTTGGCAAGAAAATAAAAACTTGAAAATTTAACATTTTTTTTGTGTGTTAATACACGTATCTTGACTAGAAAAATAAAATAAAAAGGCAAAAATTTAACATTTTCTTGTGTGTGTGTGTTAATACACATATTTTGGCAAGAAAATAAAAAATTCGCAGATTTAACATTTTTTGTGTGTGTGTTAATAGACACATCTTGGCAAGAAAACAAAAAAACTTGAAAATTTAACATTTTTTTGTGTGTGTTAATACACGTATCTTGACTAGAAAAATAAAATAAAATCTTAAAAATTTAAAATTTTCTTGTGTGTGTGTTAATACACACATCTTGGCAAAAAATATTAAAAAACTAATTAATTAACATTTTTTGTGTGTGTTTGTACACATGTTTTGATAAGAAAACTAAAAAAAATTCGAAAATTTAATAATTTCTTGTGTGTGAGTTAATACACACATCTTGGCAAGAAAATTTTTAAAAATATAAATTTAACATCTTTTGTGTGTGTTAATATATATATCATGACAAGAAAATTAAAAATCAAAAATTTTAATATTTTCTCGTGTGTGTGTGTTAATACACATATCTTCACAAGAAAATAAAATAATTTTCCTACAAACTTGAAGGGGAAATTCCCTGAAAGAACCTCAAAAATTTAATCGTTTTTTGTGTGTGTATTAATACAAATATGTTGATAAGAAAATTTTAAAAAAACTTAAAAATTTAATATTTCCTTGTGTGTGTGTTAAAATACATATCTTGACTTTATTCTCTAATATACTCCTTAGGCATCCACTCAGGAGGAAAGAGATCATTATTGCCACTGAGACCTAACAAAGAAAATAATACGCTCGAAATTTTTTATAATTTCAAAAAACTGGAACGATGGTCCACTAACATTTTATATTCTCCCCGTTTTCGTGAATAACCCATCAACAATCTACATTTATGAATGTTGTATATTACATAATAAAAGTCCCAGTAAAAAAAAAACAACAGAGTTAGTCGTTGAATTAGTTAATTCGTAATAAATAATGTATGAGAAAGCTCTTATTTTCATAATTTTATTAACGAGTAGACAATAAAGATGTGGCAACACCTCACCAAATTACTTATTGCTTAAATATAGATATGTACTCCTTCAACATGTAAAGTCAAACCATGAAAGTCAGAATATATTTCCTATATATAAAAAAAACAAACTCAGTTCAAAAAAAAAATTCCATATGCTTGGTTGATTGCTTAGAATTTAGCGGTCGCTTATAATACTCAAATATCAAATAAACCAATTGACACTTTGGTATATAATGGCTTGAGGAAATTTTTAAAAAAAATCGTTTTATATTTGTCAGATCGAATTTATGAGAACAAATAGATTACTCCGCGTCACGGGAGACGTATTGGAATAATTTAGGATTTGTCAACATTTTAAACAATCACAAATGATAATCTTTTATATTTCTTGAAACTAATCACTTTTTTGAGATTTAAAAAAAACAACCTTCTTAAAATCCATTTCCCAACAGCGGGAATGCCCGAGACTTTTTTCAACGCGGATGATGGATTGCTCACGATCTGTGCAAATTCGCAATAACAACGGGATCCTTTTCCAAGTACAGTTTCCAAAGGCACGAAAAGTTTTTACAGAAAAATGTGTTTTCCAATCGTGGTTGTCCAATTTCAAATGTTTTCGCTTTCCGCAAAACAATGGGAACACGGCACGTTCGATAGAGTTTCAGATGCAAACATATTAGGTACCAAAGGAGCACTATTAACATTGCTCTTCCGGGTGTTTTGCAGCAATTTTTTAAACGTCAAGTAGTATAGGAGTTCTCCGCTTATTTCGGAATCTCTTGGTGGTCTCATCATCTGCTAAAGAAGCAGTTTTTCGTTGTCCTCAAAGTTTTTTCTTAGCTTTGGTTGGGCCTTTCTTCAATAATTTGCAAAAAACGAAAAAACAAGAGAAATGACCAACTTTTGTGGCTTACTCGGATTCTTACGTTTTTCCTAATTTAAAAAAACGATTTGGCTAAAGATCAAAAAAAAAAAAAAAACTCTGTGGAAACCAAGTTGAAAGGGTCATAAAAAAACATCAAAAGCCAGCGCGACAACACAAAATTTTTACCACGAAAACTGAACAGGAGGAGGAACAGTCAATCATATGGTAAGTTAGCAGTGTTTTGATACTCTTCTATGCCTGATGGATGTTTTGGGTTTACAAAAAAAACTGACATTATGAAGATAAAAAGGGGAACTATGTAAAACACAAATCACCCCACTTGAAACATTTACGGAATAGTAAAAAAAAAAAAAAACACGTTATTATTTTCTACGTCTAAATAAAGAAAACCAAAAAAAAAACATTTTAGGAGCGATTCAAAAATTAAGGGTTAAAAAAACGGAAGAAAAAAAAACTCATATAACGAAAAAACGATTTTTTGGATTCTTATCAGAGGTTTATTCTAAAAAAAGATCTCTAAGCTCATATCTTAAAAAATGGGAACCAATTGCACAATATAAAAAACAGCCATCAGTAAAAAACATCGACAACAGAATTCAAGGGAAATTGGTATAATAATCAAGGCAGATAGGGCATAAATCAACTAAAAGAAAAGCTCAACGGTATTGCTTAATTTTTGGGATAAATATAGGGTATGTGGAGCAATAAAAACCTTATCTATAGAGAGTGTGTATATGATATGTCTCATATCAGAAGTTGGGAGGGACCTTGACTAATATATAAGAAACTCGGGACAATCTATTCGTTGTCAATTGGTTTTGTGTTGAAAGCTCAGGAAACTTAACATGGTATTAAAGCCTGATCTGCACACTTTCGTAACTCTGACTCAAAAGTAGTTTGATTATGGTTTATTTCAAACCCAAAATGGCATTGCCTCTTTGACCTGAAATTGATGGTCAAGATTAAAGTTTCATTTTACAGTATTTAGGCATTTATAAAATATACTTTTGCTGTGAAGTTGGAAATTATAATCGATAAATATTTCTGAATTAAACTTTATCATCGTTAATAAATAATTTATTCTTGTATTCCAAAATAGATTGTTTTTAAAATCGTAATTTCGTACCTTCAAATTATAATTATTATTATTATTATAACTTATTTTAAAACACGAAGCCAAAAGTCTCCAAAAATGTTATAGAGATTGTGATTTTGCTAATATATGACGTTTGTTTTATGGAAAGTAACATATCCAAAAATCTTTATTGTGCTTTACAGCTTGGTTCAAATTTTTAATTTCTATGACTTATTTTATTGGATTCTGAATAAATTTTAATTATAATTAAATGATCGAAACCCATAGATTATGTGAACTCTACCATATTAATAATAAATTGTATGTGGCAAATTTTAACATCTAGTTATATCATATAGTCTCCCACATTCGTTTGCTAACACTAGTTACGGCTAACACATGGGGAGATTGGCATTTAGCTATTGACATTTTATTATACATTAGCTGGACTGAAACCAAAAATCAGAGGCTCTTTTAGTAGTACGTTTGGCAAGTCCTCAATACTAGTTGTTTCTATTTCTTTTTAATATTCACAACGAAATTTTAGTTTCTTTGAAAATGTAATGATTATTTTATATAGACAATAAATTCAATGATTCGATCCCATCAACTGAAAATAGCTAAACAAATAAAATACACAACTGACATATAAATTTGGTACAGCAGCTTAACAACAACCGGATAAATTAGTAAAAGTGGAAATCAAATTCTCAAATACATGAACTCTTAGAATTGATTAAGAAGAGAGGAGGTCCAGACCACAAATATAGTATATGTAAGCAAATGGGGTGGCACACGGTCGACGCTCCCGGAGGATGAGCCGGGCCCAGTGGAAGGGTGGTCTTGGAACCACCTCCAACTCCTGCGCATGGATGAGGAAGTCCCGTTAAGAGAGATTAAACAATTATGAAGTGTAGCTTGGTTTTAGTGTTGAAAGGAGTTTGTACCTGAACGACCACCTGGTGATGAGGATGGGGTTAGTGCCACACCTGGGTTCTCCTCCGTCGGAGAAAGTGCGGGAAGAGGTGCTGTCGGCCCAGTGGCCACTAATATACAAATACTGTTGTGAGTGAGACTATATCTGAACACGTAACATAAATACTTATAACTTAGGTTACCGTTGCATTGTGTGAGGGGAGGCGCCTGAATGTTGCAGACGTTGGGGAGCTGCAAGGCCTGTGTGCGATTAATGTTAAGGCCGATGTTAGGGATTGGACTGTTTACGGCAGAGCAGATGACACTGCGGCGAAGATTTGATGACAGAGTCGAGCTGAGAGCAGCAAGTCTGTGAGGGAGTGGTTGAGTTTCCGGTGATGTAGGTGAGGCACGGAGAAAGGGTGGTCAGTGTGCTCACGCATGACCCGCTCGGCTGTGATTTTTGATACGCCCAATAGAGCCGCCACGAGGGCTACCAATGTGATAGCGTAGATACTTGTATACCCCATAACTTGAGTTATTATTCTTCAACTATTGTATGTTTGCTTTGGTTTAGTTATAGGAGGAATTGGTCAGAAAATGTCAAAGAGACTGGTATTGTTGGATGACCTACTTTACGTAGTTTATGGTTATCATAACCAATATGTTCTAGATATATATACCCAAGAACCATTAAACTTAATCTGAGTAATAATATTGTTTAAACGCCACATACACATGCGGTCATATATTTTTGCATGCTAGCTCTATTTTACGATTGGAATAAAGATTGTTAAATCCTAAGTACCAAAATTAATAGGAGTGTACCAAACTCACCTACTAGCTCTTGGTTGATTAAATAAAAAAAGACATTGTGTGTTGATCATAAGGAGATTGAGAGATGATTATAGATTAGTTGGAAGTTGTTGAACTCCAATGCACCCACTTAAATATGTATATATATATGTATATATATACAATTAAAATTATGACTCGAGCCATCTTCACCTGAGAATTAACCAAGCCAAAAATGGAAGGCTTAACACTGATAGTAGTGGTGATGTCAAGCTTAATGTTGGGAGTGAAAGGTCAGCAGATAATTAGCACCCCATGCACCTCCTCCATGATCTCTACCTTCACTCCATGTCTCAACTTCATCACCGGAAGCAGCGGCGGCTCCGTCACTCCCACTGCCGGCTGCTGCGACTCCTTGAAGTCGTTGACCAACACTGGCATGGAATGTGCTTGCCTCATCCTCACCGCTAATGTCCCGCTGCCTACTGGCTTCATCAATCGGACTCTCTCGCTTGCTCTCCCTCGTGCCTGCAAAATGAGCGGTGGTGTACCTGTTCAGTGTCAAGGTTTTAGCTTTACTCTATTTACTTATTTATGAACTTCTCAATATTAATCCCATGATTAATGACTCAATTTGCTTAATTTACAGCGGCGGGGACTCCTCTGCCAGCGCCAGGTTTAAAATGAAAATCCGCTCATTATTATTGTATTGTACATTTATATATGATTCAGTAGCTTTTCATTACCCTTTATTTAACTAATATGTTGGGCAGGTCCGGTTCCATTTTTGCTGGCTCCACCACCGCCTATGTCTGCTTTTAGCCCCGGCTGTGAGTAATTAATCAACACAATCATGTTATGATGTATTTTTTAGTCATGGTTTGAGTTTGATTTTGGACTCATCTGATTAGCGTCCAAGGCGGCGGCGACAGCACGGCGCTGGCGCCGGATGCTCCTGCGGATGGACCGATGGGCCCACAGCCACACCAAGAATTCGACCGGTGGTTCAGCCCTCGCAACCCACCAGCCTCGCTCAATATTCTACTTCTCCATTTCTTCCTTGCTTTTCTCTCTCTTGGCTCTTCTCACTTTGTTGACTTTGTAAGCCATTCGGCGCGTCTCCATATTCAAAATTGTTACCCTTATGTATCTGTGTTGCCATGTACTTTTATTACGATTCATCGTCACATATTATTCGCTATTTCATCTCAAGTTTTACGTAACTCCCTCATTTTTTAATTTGTCAATAACAAAAACATCTATCGAGGCCTCCTCACCTTGCACTTAGTACTTATCATGTCTAATCTGTACAGATTATTATTTACCGTTGCCGCCATTCTTATGAATTCTGAACAAAATGCCAGCGTTTCTGAGTCCAATTACTTAGGAAGTTAAAGAATACAATGAAACAAAGCACCTGCTCTCCAAAAGAAAGGGATTCTTAGACTTTGTCCATATTCTATTAAAGAAACAAAAAAAAAACCAACAAATAGATTACAACACATACGACGAGAGAGAAGGGTCTTGTCTCGACTATCGTAATAACTACACGGCAAGAAAGAAACTACACTTTTCCTATTGAACATCATCTCCTTTATACTATTCAAATAACTCAAACATGTAAAACAGTTTTTGGATTTAAAAAAAAAAATCTACGATTTACGTTACCGCGATTTTATTTGTGCCTTGAGATAAAAAGGCAAAATCACATGGGCTGTTTCAAGCCTCTTCAAGCGCTTTTTTGATGTCTTTCTGCTCACACAACACATGATTCCGAATCACGACAATGACAATATATATAATACATAAGACGATCGATTTGGAGAGGTAAAGAATGCGTACCTCGATTGATAGCGGTGTAACCATGGTTCCGTAACGATCAATGACTAGGCCATCTTTGCCGACCAAGAACTTGGTGAAGTTCCACTTAATTCTGGAACCCAGAAAAGTGGGTTTACTTGCCTTGAGGAACTTGTAGAGTGGTGCTGCGTTTTGACCGTTTACGCGTACCTAATCCCACATTTCACAGTTGGTCATATACACATAATCAACTGCTAAGTGCTGGATCACCATACGGATTACACTTGGTCTAGACATACCAAAAACAAGTTCATAGAGCTACCCATCATAACAAGTAACTCATTTCAAGCGTCTTGATCTAGCCTAAACCACTAGAAGAAAGAAAGGATTAGCTTATAGCCATACCTCCTTTTGGAAAACAGGGTATTCCGCCTTAAACCGTGTACAAGCAAATTCATGAGCCTCTTGACTGGAGCGGGGCTCCTGGTAAAGAAACTGGTTGCAAGGGAATGCCAATATCTCAAACCCTGATATAATGGCAATAAACATAAGAGAGCAATGCATGAACGAACTTGCAACTGCATTAGCAATAAGCCCTAAACTAATTATTTTTTTTTAAAAAGAAGACCTTGGTCCTTGTATTTCTGGTAAAGTTCGGTGAGCTGGGAATAATTGGTTTCGGTGAAACCGCTGTTTGCACAAACCATATGTGAAATCATTATCAATAAGAAGGAAAACGCGTAATTTGTAATAAATAAAAAGAGACGAACCATTTGGAAGCGACATTGACGACGAGGAGGACTTTCCCTTGGTAAATGCTCAAATTCACGTCCTTGCCGGAGCTATCCTGTGTTTCCCAGGAAACAATAATCAGAGAGACGATTCAATCGAAACACAAGACAAGTTTTTTTCTTTTTACCTTTACGGTGAATTGATGGACGGATCTCTCGGGAACCGAAACAGAAGCACCCATCTCTCTCAATCAATCTCTCTCTCTCTCTCTAAATAAAAAGAAAAGGGACTTTCTCAGGAGCAAGGAACAACTTTATTTATTTTTTAATTTTTAACCTTTGGTTTTTAAGCGCGTGCGTTCGTGTGTGGACTCTGTTTCTTCCTTCCTCTTTTTTTCCTTTCCAGTCTTCTTCTCTCGCTGTCTGCTTAGTGCTTAGTGCTTAGTGCTTAGTGCTAACATGTCTGACATGAGAGCATTCACATTGAACAAATGTTTTGCCTTTTTTAGAAATAATCCAACTCAAGTATTCTCAACAAAGAGATGTAAGCCTCTTTCACTTATTCACATTATTCTTATTCATGTGCAACGATATCTACCCAATCAATTCCACAGGCGTCAAAGTAAACACTATTCATTCAATTGGAATATAATTATTCTTAAGAGAATGAAGAATATACATCATACACTCCAAGGTCAAAAACCCACATAACCAAATAATGTTGACAACAACCAAAAAATAACAGTAAAGAAAGCAAAGGAGAGCACAAAGATATTAAACTCTTCTCAATCTCTACAACTCGCCTCTTTTTTCTCCCATCTTCTCACTCTCTCTGCTTTGCATGAGGTTCTGATTCCAAAAGAAACATCATATCATATGTACACACTCACTTCTTCATCATATCACGTTTTCCTCTCAACAACCCTTTACTTCCATTGCTAGCAATTCTCTTTTCTAAATTAGAGCCACATCACCTTGGTGTTTTTGCTACTAGCTTCACACCACCCTCCTCTTTACTACTTTCCGTCTCTGTCTCTCAAGTTTCTCTAGTCACCTCTCTGATGCCACATGCCTGGATCTGCGAATCAACAAATGATATTCGGGTTTATGTCCCATTAATCTTTTACTCCACCATTAAATGCCAAATAAACCTCAAATGTCAGAAGAGACATATACTACGTACGATTCCAGTAAACATAGAAATATCATGGCTCATATCATATCCCAGGAATTAGAATGTTATGTATGGCTCACTAGAAAATGAGTAAATTATTGGCCTTTCATGACTCTTAAGGTTGTTCATTCCGAGCAAGAGTGGATTTCCAGAAAAGCAATTAAAGAGGCCAAGGAGCATAAACGTCTAACTTCCTTACCTCTCATTCCAACTGGAACAGGTCCTTCAGAATGCGGCTTAGGGTGAAAAGAGTGTCTGTTGTTTACGCACGAGGAGGATGATTCCACCGGTGGTTTTGGAACCTTCCAGACTCACGTGGAGGGCCACCATTGTATGAACTGGATGGATATGGGCCTTTGTGTTTGTCTTGATATCTGGAACCTGCGAGATAATCATATCAGAATTCCCATTACCGCATCATCAGACGGCACTTATGATTGTTGTCAGGCATCTGTGTGCCCATATATATATATATATGCATATGTATGTCTAATGAACAGACACTGGAGGTAAAAAGCCTAACCGTAAGAAGAAGATGGTGGATATCTCCAATTATCTCGGTTCTCGTATGGTGCATGCCTCATTCTCTCATGGTTATCATGAAAATTCCTTTCATCACAACTCAGCAGATAATGAGATCTGTGGGAATACGATGGACCATCCCTACGCGACTTCGTATGGTGGTCCAGCTCTGTATATGAGTATTGATGCTGTGGTGGAGGAGGAGGGGGATGTGGATGAGATGGATAAGGCCTAGGCTGGAAATTAGAACCATCTGCCTGTGGCATGCTATTCGTCAGTTGTACACCGGAACTATAAGATGACTCCTGGCCTTGATAATGCATTGTGTTTCCAGCCAATGGCGGATTCATCTTTGAGGACCAGCCTGATGATCTCCCTGCATATTAATCAGAAACAATAGGATAAGTGACCATATCAAGAATTATCATCATGTATATAGTAAAAGGTTCCTTAAACAAGAAAAGGGACGTACATGCATATTGGGATATCCACCACTGTCAAAGCCAGTTGAGTAGGAATCAGACATGGCACACTGAGCTTGCTGTGAAGTGGGAGCTGGTGGGGGCGGGGGAGGTGGTGGCGAAGAAGATGGCAGTGGTGGAGAAGACAAGGACACATGCTGATGTGAAATGCCAGAGACAGTCGGATGCTGTTGTCTAGGCTGACAATTGGTAGCCGTTATTGTATTATCGGCTTGGCCAGTGAGCGTGCAGTTTCCAGTTTCCCAGGGAGGAGCCACATCTTCCATTTCAAGCTCGCCATCAACATCTTCCAGTATAAGCGTATGCCTTTCAGCAGTCGAGGACGAGACATTTTCTTCAAGGATTCTGGATTCATGTTCAGGGGTGACAGACTCAAAATCCCCTCCATCCGAGTCACTCTCTCCGTCCTCATCCTCAAGCATTACGGGCATGCAAAATCCAGGGAGCTGGAGAGTTGAATTACTAACATGCAAGATGAATTAGGTTGACGAATCAGGAGACGAGGACAAAATTATGAATTCAAAGGACCCAAAATCTTACCTTCCATATTCATCCACCAGCATTTCCTCCATATCTCTCACAGGATCATCCAACGACCTCTCTGTTCTAGCTGAGCGCCGGGAATAGAGGCAAGCAGGAACTATACTATGTGAATCAAGTTCTCTTATATGCTGCCGAACAATTGAATCCGGCAGGATCGTCTTTCAAGCCAAGCCTTAAAACCTATAATTAGCAGAAAGGTTGAGAAACAACAATGATACGTGAGAGCTAACAATTTTTGTTGCACACCTTTAAGCACTGTCTCCGATTTTCTTGTGTGGTAGCTCCAGCAGGGACAGCAGCGGCTAATAGGCGAGGTAAAATTACTTGAATGGCTGAAAGATAAACACAACCAGCATCACTGGAAAAGATGGGCAGTATTCAATGGTCAACTCTAAGGTCAGAACTTCGCTGGTGAAGCTTAACGAAAGACACTGCATATGATTACCTTTTAGACCTTTGGAGTATTGAGCAATAGAATCCACAAGGAAAAATAAGTCCACCCTCCTCTGTAAATTTGACTCGCTTTCCAAGTATGGGCTAAAATCTCCATTGCCTTGTTCAGTAAGTTCATCAAGACTTATTAACAACGGATAATGCAAACAAGAATGCTTTCACAAAACACACCAAACATACAAAAATGGCCATCTTTCTACATCAACTAAGCAAATCCAAATACAAGTCAAATCATCTGTTGTACCCTGCCTCGGGTGGCTGTCAACAGCATCCTACGAAGCACATAAAACAATAGCATATGATTCTCAGAACAACAGCCGTCATTCAGTTCCCATGGCCTTCACATAAAACTATGATTGATTAAAATGATTATGTGGTCTCTTCTTCTACGTCGAAGCTACGTATATTTCTATTTCTCAAGGGGATAAACTTCCAGAAAATGTTTCTTTAAAAAACAGGACGTCAAAGTTTTACCCTCTTAGATGGGGACTTATGGCAAGCAAAACAAACATAAATCAAAAAATCAAGAGAAAACGAGAAATCTCTTTACTTCCAGAGGGACACCAAAATTTTCATAAGCCATTGCAAACAACGAGTTTGCGCTTGCAATTACTCTCCTTTGTCCTCCACCCCAAATGAACTAAGTGGCATCCTAAAACGATTTACGAGGGGTTGCACATCGAAACTAACAAACTTTCTGTCCTGGACATGCATGTTTCCCAAATTTTCTCTTCTCCTTCTTTGATAGTTGGCATCACCAAACAGTTTTCTTTTCACCAGACTGAAACATGGGTGGGCTGAACTACTGTTGTTTCTGGTATATCATTATGCAACCTTTTCGCGGGTAGAAAAACATTATGGTAAAACTGAGTTTGCTATTGTGGGGAGGGTCCCCCGCGGCAGGGAGTTTCCTGCCCAATATTAAGCAAAGAGATAAAAAACACTCATTTTCCACGTGAAAAAAAAGGTTTTCCTCAGGGGATACCGCGATAGGGAAATTGTTGAATTTGGGAACTGCTCCTTTTGAGTAACTCAGCCTCAAAAACTGAAAAAAAGTTTTACATGGATGTTTTTTACACCCTTGTTCAGCTCAACTATTTCTTTTGTGAAAGCCAGAAAAAAATTTGACCTTTCATTTGGAAAACTCCAGAAACATATTAAGATAAACAAAAAAAATGGAATCCTTACTTGCTGGTCTGTCCTACAATTTTTCATTATCCTCCTACCATAGGGACTGAATAATTGCTACAACCAAATCATACAAAGAGGAAAATTTCAAATTAAATTTAAAGGAAACCAACCCTGGAAGGAAAAAAAAAGTACAAAGAAAGATAAATTAATTATAATAGGGAAACGGGGAAATTTCCTTCTTCAGAGAATCTCAATACAGGACAAGGGAATCCTAGTTATGTCCTTAACATCATTCTAAGTACGAGGACTCCAGAGAAAAAATCCATTGTGAGCTTAGGATTACTTCTAATCCCTTGTGCATAATATAAACGGGAACTCGAATACTAACAATAGAGACTAGCATTAAATACTAAGATTAGACACTCACATTATTTCGAGCTGCCTACTGTTCTCAACAGTGCCCTCGCATTTGCTGTACCCTGTTGCATTTGGAGGTTCACTTTCATTAACTATCACATCACTTTCAG